>CM076576.1:326174528-326207028 GCA_034641835.2 Pinus albicaulis | reverse complement strand
CATTTTTAAAATTTTATTGAATTTATTTGGTATTTTAGGTTATTTATTTATTTAAAAATTTCCACCCCAATCTTTCTTAGGTAGCTTTGTTTCGTGTTATTTTATTTAAACAATTAATTAATTATATAATTAAAATTCCCCCCACTATTACCTCTTATATTTATTTTTAAAGTACTTATTAATTTGTTAACATATTTATAATTAATTTTTATTTAATTAATTTATTTATTTTTAAACTAATTTCCTAACGGTTAGTCTTAACGTCTAGTTTTCAACGGCTATTTCTGGGCAATGATGCATCTCCACTATTTATTCATCGAGATCGATCAGTCTCTCCACCTATCCTGAGGATGAACCACATTAGTTGGTTCAAAATGTCGACCTAATCCTAATGATGTGATTATTCTGAAAGTTCTTTTATCTACATTATGGATCACAAAAGTCTTAGATCTAATAGTTTTTATCATGTTTTAAACATGTTATTTTGACCAAACAGTGTGCTTTTATCTCTTTCTTGGGCTTTGAAAATCTAAGAAAAAGGAACCCCTTGAAGTCCTATTTTAGCTCTTTTCATAATCCCAATATATCAAAAGATCTTTGAGAACTTGTATTTTTGAACTCGTTAAAGTAAATTAAAATATGTCTACTCAGTATAATTTTAACCCTTTTCCGGACTGAGATATAATATTTACAAAAAATGAATACCTTAGTCGAACATGGCTAAGAAGTTATCTTGATTATTTTTTTCTACCTTTTCAGACTCGAGAGACCATCTACGAAAAGAGACACCTTGAGTTTTTTTTCACCTCTTTTTCAAACTCTCTAAACAATAAAAATATGTTGACTTTTACCTTCATTTGACTCGTTAAAACTTCAAATAATGATGGACTTGTCAAACATGACAAGGCCGAACCACTCCTTATCAAGGTTCATTAAATATACTCAAAGGGATTCATCCGAAGGGTGAATGTATATATAAATCATATGTTATCCTCCTCAATCTTATTAAAAATTAAAGAGGTACTGACCAATATGGTTAGGGAAATTGAGAAAACAGGGTACTCTACTTGCTAATGGCAGTGAGTCACTCTTGAACATGAAAATATTCCACTTCATCTACATGGCTATTAGGTTGGGTAATCTAATTTTTGGTGAACCATGGTATTGCACAAAGAGTGTTGCAACTCCCAGAGCCTACTCAACTTTAATTTATCAACTAGGGATTCATACAAACTTGGAGGTGATAGTGCTATATGCACAACATATGAGCTCTACTCATGCCATCCTAATCTTATTTTTACAATGAGGTTCTAATACTAGGGTTAATTCTAGGAAAGTAAGTTTGACACACTTCTAAGACTGGAAATAGACCATAACCATTTCTCTTTTAAGAAGGAAAGAAACTACTCTATATCACACTGATTCATCTAACTATTCACAAGAAAAAAATATTCATACTTTTGCTAAGGCAAGAGAGTGAAATTACATTAACTAGCATTCATTGTCTATATTACTGAATTGAATTGTAGAAAATGAAAATAATATAGAGAATATAACATGTTGAATCAATGAGTAACTAATTCCTATCTAACTTATGCTTAACTATTGTGTTTAATTATGGATCTTGTAATGGACTAATCACACTTCAAAATGACTCTGTTTTGCAGCAAAATAAGGAGGTGCTTAGGTGGTCTAATACGGTCCCTCACCCAAGGATTCAGGGCTAAGGGTCTATTGGTGGCTTGGCTAGGATTATGTGAGGTGGAAGAATTATTTTGGGTTGAAGGAGAGGGTGTTTGGCACTTCTACAATAATTTTCTACGAGATTTGCTATAAAGATACATGATGTCCTGAAAAGCTATAGGAAATAGGACGAGAGGAGTTTGAGGCTAGAAATTATGAGAAGAAGGTTAGGAAAGGTGGGGGAAAGGTGGATCATGGTAGATGAATGGTAGCCAACCCCTTGTCCAAGCTCAAATATCTTCAAAAATCTTGTCTTGCACCCACAAGGTTTCTCTTGGTGATGTAATAGTGACCTCAAAAATAGGGTTGTAGGTGACTTGGATGGAAGGTGGTTGATGAAGGTTGAAGACTAAATATTATGGTGTTGAAGGGGTCCTTCTCTACTATTCTAGCCAAACTTTCAATCAAGATATTTCTTCATGCATTCTTCATTGAAAAACTTATCATAAAAATGGTGGAAAATGTGAGTTGAATTTAAATAAAACTACATATGCAATTGAAACATAAATATACCTCTAAACCTACAACATGGTCATGATAAGAAAAGTAAAACAATCTAACATTTCCAAGAAATCATAAACTGAAAATCTATTTGGTCTGTGGTGGAAGACCTTCCTCCTCGATCTCCAATGGAAGAGGTGAGAGAGGAAGGCTTAACACACAATTTTTAATTTTTTATATGCTACCAAACATGTAATGAAATAAATCAAATAATTCAACATAAACCTATACACAAGAGAGATTAAGGCCAATGGATTGGGCCCTAACCCACAAGCTCAACTCAGAATTAACTCAGTGAAGAAGAAACCAAATGCTCATCTTATTTCATAAATATTATTTTACATGAACAATGAAGGTCAAAAATGTCTAATATAAAAGTGAGGAGTGCTCTAACTACCTCCAAAATTAGAATCCTAGTGAGCTCTTGCTCTACCCTATTTATGTTATAGGATATATACCAACAACTCCCTAAAAATTAGGTCTTTGTTCCCTTGGATCTCGAGAGAAGTGGACCTTGGCTCCCTCTGATAATTCACTTGCTTGGCTGCCTCTGATTTCGAGCTATTGGAGGAGAATATTGAAGAGATATTTGCTGCCTTTAGGAGTTAAGAAGGTGGTCAACCCTGATACAATCACTCCTTTTTGTCTACTTTGAGCCCTGATTATGCAATATTTATAAAAAATGGAATTATTCACTTGATTTTCCTGCATTTAAACCACATTAGGCCTCGAATCATGACAACCCTTAATATACTACTCTCACTAAGAAAAATATGACAAAATGCAATTAAATGTGTATGAGAGAGAATAATTAATCTAAAAAGGATACAATTAACCCCTTATAATATACCGAATGATGGTTCTTATCATCACCCCCCTACCAAATGGTTCCTCGTCCTCTGAACAACTCAATCCTCTTTCTTGATTTCTTTTAGAGCTCTTGTGGCTTCTCTGACATCCCAAGGTATCATGGAAGGAGTCCCTTTAGGTGAGTAAAACCCTGCATTATTTTATGCTTCCTCCATTTCTTTTTCCTCCTCAGTTTGATATTTTCCTTCACTTAGTCCCAGCAACAAAGGTGGATTCTGTTTTAATCCAAGGCACTTGATCTTCATTGTTTGCATAACTATTTTGTACAAGGGTTCTCTTTCTAGGGAAACTATCAATCTGTATGGAGTATGATAATATAGGTTTCTTAGGCTAAGTGGGAGGCCATTCCATCTTGTCTGACATGCCATCACACACTCCTCTCCCAGTAGTCTAGATATCTCATCATAATGTGAAATTTCATGTGCTTGGGTGTTGAGATATCTATCTGCAAGGTTGGAATCATTGGCTATCATTTGGTGGTTTTTTATGACCCTTCTAGGGCTGATTAGCTCTGCCCTAATTTGGAGCGGCTATTTTCCTTCTCTCTTCATCACACTGTTGAACGCCTGTGCCCTGGATTCTTCATTGGTCATCCAAGAGGCTAGGGACATCGCCTGCATATCTCCCAACCTAGAGTTAAGGTCCCAAATGTTCATATCAATTAGGAAAATACTATGCATGTAGAACTATGCCAATATGACCCTATATTCTATACTGGAATGATTGCAGAAATCAATAAATTGTCTATAATTTTGGAAAGGCAATGACCCATGTGATGCTAAATTTTTTTATCTGGAACTGTAACCACTACACTTTCCAATAAATGGAATAATAATTTGAGGCATGTCTGTGTTGTATTTCCCCCATACACAGGTTTTCCATAGTGGCAATATGTTTGTATTTCTGTTGCAATTGAACTACCAACCTTACATTCTCTACTTGTGCCTCTTGCAACTGCTCTTTCAACACTGCCTTCCTATATCTAATATTAGCCAAATCTCTCCCCATCTCAGTGAGTTTCTCTTCCATGATCCCGACATATTCCACATTCCTAGCTTTGGAAATTTGGATCTGTTGGTGGGTGCACCCTCTCTCCCTTTATAGCACATAGAACAGGGGAATGGAGAGATTTTGAGGGATCAAACTCCCTCTTTCAATGAATGTATAATAGGAACTTAAGTTTTCCTTTGGGCTACCATATTTAACTACTGTAATATATCTTGGGAGAGTTTTTGGAGAGGTTAGTTCTACTTTTGGTTCCTCTTCATTTGTTTCTTGTTTCTTAACTTGGGTATCCTACTATCCTGCCCCTCAACTTCTGCATCTTTTTTATCACCTTGGACATCCTACCCTTCTAGTGGTTCCTTTTTCTCTACCCCTTTGACATTTTTATCTTCCTATAGAAAATTCTAAGTTTATTGTAGCACTGCCTATGTTTCCTATAGTAAACTTTGGGTTTCCTGTAGCATACCCTATTTTTCATGTTGCACCTCCTTTTCTTCCTCTTGGAGATCTATGGGTGATTTTTCTTGTTTTAAGGATTCTAGCCTTGAGCAGTGCCTTCGCATGTATGTCATAGGTGTCTTTTTGGGTGAAGTGACCTCTTGAATATTTCCCTCCTCTGGCCTTATTTATCCTTTGTTATTAGGTGATTTCTCGATTGTGATGGGGATCTTAGCGAAAGTTTGAGGCCTCCCATGTCTCACTTGTTTTCTAGTATCTCCTCTTATTCTATCTTTCCTTCTTTATATTTTTCTTCTTTCTTATCTTCTTATTTCTCTCATTTCTCTTCTCCTCATTTTTCTTCTCTCTCTTCTTATTCTTTTTATTATTTCTCTTCCTCCTGTTTAATTTTCTTCTCTTCTCCTACATCTCTTGTGGTTTATTCCTCTGTCTCCATTTCCTCCTCTTCCTTTGTCCTTTCAGTCTTATTCTTCTACTTTAATGCCCCTTTCTCCAATACTAGAGGCAGGGGTATCTCCAGGAGTGATGGTTTTTGTCCCAATGAATGCTTCTTTTTCCATGTCAATGAAAATTGACCAAGGCACATGGACGTTGAGTCCATTTAGAGAATCTCCCACTATGATTTGAATGAGTCCATGATGATCTAGGTGTTGATATAGGAGTAAATATGGGATATTCAGTCTCTAATCTAAAAGTAGGCCCCCTTTCGAACCTAATTTCATGAAACAACATAAAGTGATATGCATAGACCACACTTAGCCCTCACAAGAGATATACTTCATGATATGGTAAGCTACCTCATCCCATGGGTAAGACAGACTCTCCGTTCTTACCCCATTCTTATCTTCAATGTATTCCTCATTGGGAAAGAAGAAACTATTCTTAGAGGAAGTACTAGAGACTTTGTCCTCTCTGTTCCATTTAATTCCTAGAGGCAAGGTGGTGAATCTACTGATGAGCTCAGGGGTTATGGTAATTGCATGTCCTCTTACCACTGTGGTGGCACTATCATCTACTTGAGAGTACAAGGCCATTTCAAACTCTCGAGCCACTTCATCATCACACCCCTTGAGAGCTTGAAGAACTCCAACCACTGATGGTTCCTGGGGATGTCTATGACAGGAGGATGTAGTCTGGTTCTATATATGTCTATGGGCTATCTTCTATTGAAACCTCCCCCCATATTGTGAATGAGTTAGGTAGGTGGTTTTGTATGGATTTTTTTCAAACTTACTATGATATGGGACCTAAAATATTTTAAATTTACACAAAATTTGGTTTCCTTATCCCCTATTCCTTTAAAAAACCCTTTAGTTTATTGAATTATGGGTTGACTATGTGCAAATTATAATGAATATTATCGCAAATTGATGGGGGTGATGGTGATGTCTCTAACTTGATGGATGGTGTTAGGGGGCTAATACACCCTAACGGTGGCTTGCATTTCACCTATCAACCCTTTGTGGATTTCCTTGAAAACTTCCTGTAGTAGTAGAAGAGTTTCCTATAGTACGGTCTTACTTGTTGTATAGAACCTTGTGCAGACGCTTAGCCCGTAACCCCCTCGATCTCAAATTTTTTTTTTGTGTGCCCCTTTATTCACCTATCAGTGTCATGTCGTTGATTCGATGTGTGCCATGGGAATCACCTGACCTCATCCTCATTCATTGTCACTCTACCATTAGTATTGATGTTTCCTGGAACCTACTACCTAACTCTTTCACCACGTGCACCAATATATACTATCAGGATCCAACCAATAGGATGATTCCATTCTCACATCACCTACCACATGTCATCCTATGATTGGTGACACATGTACCTCAAAAATGGGTCCTTTGGTTACCCAAAAATGCTAAAAATTCCTACCACGTGTCCTTCTCTAATTGGATAGTGATGACATCAACACTTGCATTGTCCAAGCCAATTGCATGCTAGCACCTGTCCTATCGAAGGAGAGAGAAAGGGTCCCTGAGGCCTTGGTTTTTCTCCAATTTCCTTTGTAAAAAATTTCCAGACAAAAAACAATTGAATTCAAACACTCGCCTCAACACCACTCCATTATGGTTTTTGGTTTTAGGAGGAGTAATCTTGAGGTGGATCTCCACCATTGATATATGTGATCATATGCATGGGAAACCACCTCTCGACACCTCTAGGCCTGACAAGATTGATTGCCACAATGTTGCAGAAATCCACCACATGTCTTGGCACTTATCTCTCAACATTTAGCCGCGTTATTTCCAAACAAACTTCTAGGCACTCCTTTCTAGGCTCGCCCTTAGAGGGCTAAGTTTTAAAAGTGGGGACCTGTGCTTAACTTTCATTGGACCACGTTATGCTTTCATGTCCTGATGCCTATCTCCCAGTCCATTCATTTTATGTGCCAAAATGGTTTCGTCGAGGTGAACCCATCAAGCTATCATCGAAGGGATGTCGTCATCCCTCTCCATGCACTCTCGGCACTTAAATTTATGAGCTATTATCATACCATCGGGATAACTCCAGTGGGGTAAGCCCATCGGGTGGGCTCCACCTGTGACCAATAAAATGCCTCACCACTTCTTTCTTATCACTCCAAGTCAACCCAGAGCTTCACATAGTGGCTTTTCCAATGTTTCCATTGGATTTTCCAACTTTGGCTATGCGCCACAGCTCATCCAACCACCTCTAACTCGGCTAACTTTGAATTGGGGTTAAGAAAATTTTGTTGGGTCTAACTTTCAATCCAGGAGGCCATTTTCAAACTTCCACATACCACTCAAAATATATTTCAGAGATATTCCTACATATGTGGGTTTCACCTGCATCTGATATGATATTCTACTCCAGAACTGGATCCAAAAACTTTGCACCATTTAATCTCCTTTTCCAATCCTTGCTATTTCGTTTACTAGTTGCAGTACTTTTTATTTTGCCTTTTATTTTCCTATGCCACCTTTAAAATTTCCTTTACTTTTTCTTGTGCCACCTCTGTTATTGCCTTTATCATCAATCTTTTTGTTGGCCACTAATGAAAACATATATACCAATTCATTTACTTTGCCATTTACTTTGCCTTTTCCTTTGCATTTTCTTTGCCATTATCACCTTTTCCATTTCCTTTTCCTTTGCATTTTATTTTCCATTATCACCTTTTTCATTCCCTTTTCCATCAATGACAACATATTTCAACACCAATGACCTTAAGGACTCGGTCACATGCACAATCATATGGTCGCTTGAAGGCTAGACCCGAAGTACCATGGAGAAAATATTAAGGCCTCAGTTACATGAACGGTCATATGGCAGCTTGGGGAGTAGGCCCGAAGGGAAATGGAACAAAGAATAAGGCATTCATTATATGCCTATAAATATGGTAGTTTGGGGAGATGGGCCTAAAGGAACATAGCACAAACATTAAAATTATGTACATGCTCTGATACCATAGAGTGGTATCATAGCATGGTTTTCATTCTCTTTGGGTAATGTCTGGTTTTCGTTCTCCTTGGATGAATGTGTTTTCATGTGTATATTTCGGTTGCATATGTGTACTTATTGGTGAGCCCTGATATTGCACCAAGAGTGTTACAACTCCCATGGGCTACCCAAATTTACTTTATCAACCCGGGGTTCATACAAACTTGGAGGTGACGGTGCTATATGCACAACAGATGCATTATGTTCATGTCATCCTCTTCTTCTTTACAAAAGGGTGTTATTTCTTAAACTATGATAAAACCCAAAAATTAAATTGCTGGAAGGAAACGACAAAAAGGAAACTACTTAATTTGCAAAAAGGAAATGACGGAAATCAAACTAATTTAATGTGCAGAAAGGAAATGGCAGAAAGAAACTAAATTAAATTGTTGAAAATAAATGACAGGAAGGAAACTTAAACTAAATTGCTGGAAATAAATGGTAGAAAGGAAACTAGTTCTAAACCACACTTGCCCAAATGACTAAATTCACTCTACGTATCCTGTGGTCTATCTATCATGCTTCTATATATGCAGTGAAGTTATCCATGATTTAATTCTAATTGAAAAAGTGTTGATTTGCAACTTGGAGGACAAAAAGGGCTAAAGGAGGCTAATGGAGGGATTAACACATGAAACAAGGCTTAGAAGTGGAGAGAGGGGGTTTAAACTTGATTAAAAATTTATTATAGCGCAAAAATTCTTCAAAGAAGAATAATTTGAAAAGTATGATGGTGGAGATGCGATGGAGAAAAAATTTGCGAAGTACGAAGTGCGACGGGATAAAAGTTGTGACGTGCGAAATGTGATGGGAAAGAACTCCAAAATGAGAAATTTGAAAAGGAAAGGAATGCAAAATGCAAAATACGAAAAGGAAAGAATTTCAGAATGCGAAATGAGAAAAGGAAAGAACTACGAAATGTAAAATATGAAAAGGAAAGAACTGTGAAATGTGAAATGCATAAAGGGCAAAGTTTGCGATCTGTGACATGCGATATTGCAATATCACAATCGGCAAAAAGAGTAGTAGGTCTTAAAAGGAAAAGGAAAATGATGCGAAGTGTGATTTGCGACAGGTGACGTGGCAATGGGACCGGTGGTGGAGCATGATCGCAATATCGCAATTGGTAGATAGGAGTGGTAAGTCCTAAAAGGAAAGGGAAAAATTTGCGATGAGTGATTTGCGATGTGGTAAAAGTTGTGAAGTGTGAAGTGCGATATCACAATAGCAATATCGCAAATTTAGAGGGATAGTGATAAGTCTTAAAAGAAAAAGCTAAAAGGTGTGAAGTGTGACATGCGATGCAGTGGATGATGTGGTGGTGGGACTGGTGGTGAAGCACGATCGCAATATCGCAATCGACATTTGGAAGTGGTAAGTCTTAAAGAAAAAAGTAAAAGGTGTGAAGCGAGATATGTGATATTGCAATATCAAAATCAGTAGATGGGAGTGGTAAGTGTTAAAGGAAGAAACTTAACACTACGATTTGCGATTTGCGATGTACGGTAGTAGGAAGTTCGAGGAGCAATGGCGGAAGGTCAAATTGTGATGGTTTTCAAGAATTTTGCATTAAAAATGGGTAAGGAAATCGTGAATGATAAAAATAAAGGGATGAGGCAGCTGAAAGGTTCATGTGTTTTGAGAAAAGAGGTCGGTGAAGCAATTAAAATAAGCATAAAATAGAAGGGAATGGGGGCGGAAAAGCAAGGTGTAGAAGCATAACACAGAGATGGATAGGGACTGGAAAATGGGGCGGAATGACTTAATAATTTCTCTGGGGATTTTGATGCATATTCCTACAAATAACTCTGTTGATCTATGCACAAAAAACAAACAAATGCATGAAAATACCGTGCAAAGGAAGACTAGAAAATGGTAATGAAACTCTACTTCTAATCTTAGAAATAGTGAACAGAAATCAGTTTTTGGGTCTATGGGAACGTTCGACCTCCTCGAGCTCTATCGACAGAGATGAGAAGGGGGTATTGATCCACAACTTTTTGGCTTTTCTCCTCTATTCTATTAATCTCATAAGCAAATGAAAAACTACAGTAGAAAACTGAAAGAAAATACTAATCAACAATGAAACTATCTGAAGCAGAACTAATTAAATGACAGAAATAAACTTAGATAAATGGAAGAAAGGAAAGAATGGTAACATCAAAGAAGCTGAGGCACATGGGTTGGGCCCTAACCCACGAGCCTAGCTCTCTGAAACTTAAATTAGTAATTTGAAATCAATATACTCATTTCATAAAAGAATAACCTCATACATTATGAAATTTTTATCACTTAGTAAAAATAAAAATCTCAATAGCTTGCAACAAAGTTCTGACTAGAATCGATTTCCCCCGTCCTAGCTCTAGCTCTGCTCTATTTATTCTCCAGGGAAACTACCAACAACTCCCTTTAAAATGGTGATTGATTCCACTTGACTCCAAGTAAACATAGATTGAGTGCCCTCCTCTTTGAGTTGCTTGGCTGCCTCTAGAAATCGAATTGCTGGAGAGAATCTTTGGGGTGATTGAGTCCACTTGACTCTAAGTCAACAAAGATTGAGTTCACTCCTCTTGGAGTTTCTTGGCTGCCTCTGGAACTCAAATTAATCGAGAGAATATTTGGGGTGATTGAGTCCACTTGAATCCAAATATTTATGACAAAATCCTTATAAAAATGCTTAATAATTCATGATTTTATGCACTCAACCTCATATTAGGCACTCAGAGTATGTTAGCCTTAATCACCATCTGTACTAGCATCATAAAACCAAATAATAATAAAAATGCGAGAAAAAGAGATCTAAGAAGGAAAAAAGGTGACTATTAACCCCCCCAAATATGTCTAATGATGGAGCTCATCATCACCCCCATACTGAATGGTTGCTCATCCTCTGAGCAACTAATACTCCTCCTACATTTCCTTCAAGGCTTTGACATCCCCCCTAATTTCTTGAGGAAGAAGAGTGGGAGTTTCTCCAAGGGAGTAAAACCCTTTATTATTTTATGCATTCTCCCATTCTCTATCTTGTGCATCTGGTTCCTTTTCATCATTCAGCCCCAACAACAAAGGTAGGTTGAGCTTTAGTCCCAACCATTGGATATTTTTGGCCTGCATGGCCCTCTTCTATAATGGTGTCCTTTCCAATGCACCCCTGATTCTTTGTGGAGTATGGTACTCCCTCTTCTTGAGGTTGTGCAGGAGGTTTTTCCATCTCCTCTGGCTGGCCATAATGCACTCATCTTCTATCTTCCTAGAAACATCATCAATATAATATTCCAAAAATTTAGCCTACATCTAAATGGAATATTATAGTTTGTTTTATCACTAAGTAGGTGAATAAGTGGGTAGGGAGGCCCATAAAACCCTTTTAAAGGAATAATAACACTCCTAATGTAAAAGGAGGAAGAATAAACAACTAGATTAAGCACCTTTGGGTGTAAATTGGAGGGGATACATGTTGAAGAGGTCAACTTTGACCAAGTCAATAGTGTTGTCATGGAGGAGTGGAATTCATGAGGAGACAACGCAGTTTTAGTGGAAGACAAGTTGCATGAGTTTAGTGGCAAGTATGGATAGGACCCAATGTGAGAAGGCTGACATACTATATATGGAGGGGATGGTAGCCATTGTTATTCATGTTTGAGATTATCATTTGATATTGGTCTGTTTAGACTTTGCATTCCTTTGTTGTTTAGCAAGGTTGTTGTGCTTTTTAGCACAAGGGTGTTCCTGATCGGGAATCCCTACCTCATCCTCAGAGAATGAGAGGTTCTTTGGGCTACATTTCCTCACTCTGGAATTTTGGCCAAGCTACCTCCTTTAGCTACAACGCAGTTTCTATTTAGAGGTGGGTTGTGTTGAAGGGTGCAGCAAAGGACAATCACATAGAGCCATTTCTGGGATTTTTTTTCATTGGAGAGGTAGCCTATCCATTGGAGTATCAACAAGGAGGGATCCTGGGTATATTTTCACATATTTGGCATCAGGCCAACCATCTACCATCCCTCATAGCACAGTTTCAGTCCAGATCTTCGTTATTTTTAGAGGCAGTTGCTGGCAGGGTTCATTGAGCTCATCAAGAGGCTCTATTTCTGAGTAGAGGGATCAACCTTCTATTTAGAAATAATATTGGAGGAGGACATCATCATTTTATATATTTCATAGAATCACTCTCTTCAGATCCAATTTGCAGTGAAATCTCACCCCCAGGGTTATTTGTCCCATTGTATATTTATTGGTATTTCTAGCAATCTTTTCCGGGTTGGCTAGAAATCATGTATTAGAGCCCACATCAACTTTTCTGGGAATTTATTTTGTTTCTACTAGATACACTGATATAGACAGTGATATCACTGCTCTTCAAAATTTTATACAGTTGCAGCAACTCATGTGCTGATTGTTTTGATCATTGGAGGCTTGTTCTTATTTCTTGAGTGGCTTGTCCCTCATGATGTTTTTGTATATTTTTGCTGATATCTTAATAGAATGATGGTTGCATATTGATCCCTCTTATGTCATGTTCAGATATGTTGTGTTTTACATTATTATGTCTTGTATTGCAACTATTTCCATCTTGGAATATTACAGTGGTATCAGAGCATAATCTTGGCTCAGCCTGTGCATTCAAGACATTATGCCATTAGGAAGAGAAGCTTCTCACAGAAAAGAGAATTTTTATAGAAGAAACAAAGGCATGACTCCATTATTTGGAGAAATTAAGGAAGAGAGGATCTCCCAGCTTCTTTTCCAAACTATGAAAAATATCAAGGAAGATCTCAAGGAGATGAAAGGGGAGAGGTGTAGAAAAATCCCAAGAGGGTTTGAAAGTGAAGCAAGCCCTAGGTATTCACATTATGGGTGTGGAAATTTAGCCACACATGTAGATCCACAATGAAGTTTATTACCCACATTCACTACAAGAAGGATGGAGGAAGAAGATGCACCAAGGAAGGAGACCTTGAGTGACTATCTTCAGGAGTATGAGATTCAAAGAGCACTTGGACTTCCAAGGGCTTTGCCAACTCAAGGAATACAGAAGATCCAACAGCCATAATAGAATCAAGAGAGGTAAAATCTTTCTATCTAACTTTTATGGATCAACAAAGTGCACAGCCAAGGCTTGGGTGGAGGAGCTAGATTCCTATTTCCGGCTACACCATGTTTTAGAAAAGGAGGCCATTAGAGTAGTAGAACTGCACCTCAAAGGTAGGGCCCGTGATTGGTGGTTTTGTAGTTCTACTTAATTTTATGATGCAAATGTAAACACTTATTCAGGGTTAACTAAGAACTTAGTGAGAAGATTTGATTTTAAACATTGTGAAACATCTTTTGTTGAACCCAAAAACTCAAAACCTTTGCATAAGTTGGAGAGATCTATTTTTCCAACTCCACTCCATATTTCTATTGAAGGGGATAAAAACATGCATGATACCGTGCCAAGGGAAAGATCCCCACTTCTTGAAGAGCCCTCTTCTATAGATTAAGACATGGATATCCCTCCTTCAAGGGAAGACCAAGATCAAGGGTCTCTCATCGATGATGAGGCATTCTCAAATATTGATGAAGAGGATGAGAAAATAAGATCTAACAACGTTGTACCATCAGGAGGAGATCCATCACCACATGGAGATGCGAAGGGAGCCATTTCTTCCATTAGAGGAGCCCTTGTGTATTTACAAGGAGTTCCAAATGATCCAACATGTGGGAACCAAAACACAATTTCGAAGTAGCATGCATAATTTGTTGTGGGTTGTAAATCTTGGCAGATGGAAGGAGAAGAAAAGAAGGATCAACATCAAAAGATGATGAGCATTCAACCTTTTCTATTTCAGGAGGTTTCTGTGCAAAATAATGAGACTGTATTGCGTAGTGAAAGGAGGGACAAATCAATCCACTTATAGATACAATCCACTTTAGATTTTGATGTCTCACTACATGGGGGCGTACCACCTGGGAGGCCACCAGATCCAGAGTTGGTGAGAGACATATTTCCAGTTGGTTCACCACTCTTAGATCCTGGAGGGGTGGATACTTTGGAGGGGTCTAGTACAACTTAGAGATTCTTGGATAGAATCAAGGAGGAGGGAGACATTCTCCCATTTTCAGCATTACCCACTCCCACTACATATTCTGTGCTGACAGAAGTTGCTACAGTTATGGAGGATGGCACCACCATGGTGCAAGGGAGCTGCTTCATGGATTTGGAGAAATAGAGGGTACTTCCTTTGAGGAAGGAATCCTCCATGTACTGTATTATATGGGGACCACTCATGCTTACATTGGCCAAGATCAGGAGGATATTTTTGGATGATAACTTCTCATG
Organism: Pinus albicaulis; assembly: GCA_034641835.2. Classification (NCBI taxonomy): domain Eukaryota; kingdom Viridiplantae; phylum Streptophyta; class Pinopsida; order Pinales; family Pinaceae; genus Pinus; species Pinus albicaulis. The sequence goes on along the minus strand of CM076576.1, from coordinate 326,192,669 downwards.
GGAGGCCAACTTCCAAAGGCCACCACTTCTATTTGAGCATGAGCAGTTGCATGATGGGCATGACAGCACTTTATAGGATGACTTTGGCATGAAGGATGTCAGAGGAGAAGACAACATCATGTGGGGAGCTTCACATTTCAGATCTTCAGCGCTGTCTCTCAGGAGGGTTGATCCCTATTGGAGATCTCAAATTTTGGTAGAGTACTCCAAGGATCTTGGTGCTTGCATGATTCTTGATGACCCAGAGGGAGATGACATATACATGGTGGATGATGAGGTCATCTATTATTATGGAAGATTCTTCTTGACAAGAGCTTCTGAGCTCAAGGAGAAGCTGTTACATCCAGCACAGGTGGACTTTCATTCCATGCACTTTGATGCATTTCATTCTTTGATGGAGGAGTTCACTTGGGAGGGAATTTAGCAGGATGTATATCAAAATGAGGAGAGATGCATAGCCTAGATGGTGATGGAGAGGTTGTCACAACCACTTCCCTACTCATTGAGAGTGAGGGAGAACTTTCAGCTGAGCCATTTCAGCTCAATTACCAAAGTACATAGTAGAGAAGGTACATTTTTGCATTATGATTTGTACTTATTTACTTTAAATGAGTAGAATGTTGTACCAAGGAGGATTATCCCTTATTTTATATTGTATTTTGATGTACTTGAGGCCATTTGCAGCATTGATTTTTGCCATGCTATTGGTGGTTTGTGGGGGAGGCCACATGATTCTTGGTGTGCACGATTGGCACCAAATGTTACTTTTATGATCCTATCTTGTAGGATGATTGTGGTGGAAAAAAAGTGGCTGAAAATACACTTGTTATTAATTTTTTTGAGGCAGGCAGGGGATGCACTGCATTGGTTCCATATGAGGAACTATGATCCACCTCCCGATTGTCATATGGAAACTTGTTTTCATTGGTTTTTGCTTCCATATATTGGTGGTGTTATTATGTTTATGGGAAGCTTTGTTGGGAGAGTGGCACAAGAGTTGGAGGTGCCCATTGAGAGTATGATTCTCCCAACTTTACATGTTGCATGTTTCAGGAGAAACAATGGGAAAACCATGATTGCCACACTACATCTCTTTTCTTCATGTGGGAGGAGTCGTTTGGAGAAACTGAGTTCTTGGAGGAGGCACTTCATGGCTGATTTGTTTGGTGGGGTAACTTGGGCCATTCTTAGAGGCCATGAAATTTCAGCCCAAGGTTAGCAGTAGGCCCATACTTACCATAAATTGAGAGATAAACAACTTGGGTGGAAAAATATAATCTCTCCATGCAGCCCCAATACATTGCATAAACCGAGGGTTGACGATTTCTTTGATGAGCTACCTAGAATGGCTCATTTCATTTGGATTATAGTATGGGTATGGGAGACTCTCATTGGGGATGAGATTCCCTATATTTATCATCACTCCTACCTTGAGGAGGCCATTGGACAGCAAGAAGGTTTCCACTTACACCTTCCACTTTTTCATGATGTGAGCCATTTGCGTTTGCATACTTGGGAGTAACCATTGGAGGGTAGATTTATTGCAGATTATGTTGAGCTGTGATGGGAAATATTGATGAGGAGGCCACAATAAGAGGAAGGGAGGAATTTTTCTCCACATTTACAATTGCTTCAGGACAAGCAACATTTTGGAGGGGAGGACTTTAATATTCCAAAAATTTATCCTACATCTAAATGGAATATTATAGTTTGTTTTATCACTAAGTAGGTGAATAAGTGGGTAGGGAGGCCCATAAAACCCTTTTGAAGGAATAATAACACTCCTAATGTGAAAGGAGGAATAATAAAAAATTGAATTAAGCACCTTTGGGTGTGAATTGGAGGGGATACATGTTGAAGAGGTCAACTTCAACCAAGTCAACAACGTTGTCATGGAGGAGTGGCATTCATGAGGAGACAACGCAGTTTTAGTGGAGGACAAGTTGCATGAGCTTAGTGGCAAGTATGGATGGGACCCAATGTGAGAAGGCTCACATAATATATATGGAGGGGATGGCAGCCATTGTTATTCATGTTTGAGATTATCATTTGATATTGGTCTGTTTAGACTTTGCATTCCTTTGCTGTTTAGCAGGGTTGTTGTGTTGTTTAGCACAAGGGTGTTCCTAATCGGGAATCCATACCTCATCCTTAGGGAAGGAGAGGTTATTTGGGCTACATTTCCTCACTTTGGAATTATGTCCAAGCTACCTCCTTAAGCTACAACGCAGTTTTTGTTTAGAGATGGGTTATGTTGAAAGGTGCAACAAAGGAGGATCACGTAGAGCCATTTTTGGGCTTGTTTTTCATTAGAGAGGTAGCCTATCCATTGGCAGATCAGAAAGGAAGGCTCCTAGGAATATTTTCACATATTTAGAATTAGGCCAACCATATACCATCCCTCATAGCATAGTTTCAGTCCAGATCTACATTATTTTTAGAGGCAGTTGCTAGGAGGGTTCATTGAGCTCATCAGGAGGGTCTATTTCTGAGTAGAGGGATCAGCCTTCTATTTAGAAATACTATTGGAGGAGGACATCATCATTTCAGATCTGCCATAGCCTCATTCTCTTCAGATATATTTTTCAGTTACATATCACCCCCAGGGTTATTTGTCACATTGTATATTTCTTGGTATTTCTAGAAATCTTTTTCCGGGTTGGCTAGAAATCATGTATTAGGCCCACATCTTCTTTTCTAGGAATTTGTTTTCTTTCTATCAGCCATATTTCATTTATGTATTTTTACAGTAGCATCTACACTAATATAGATAGCACTATCATTGCTCTTCGACATTTTATAGAGTTGCAGCAACTCATGTGCTGATTGTTCTGATCATTGGAGGCTTGTTCTTATTACTTGAGTGGCTTGTCCCTCATGATCCTTGTGTATATTGTTGCTGATATATTATTAAAATGATGGCTGAATACTGATCCCTCTTATGTCATGTTCAGATTTGCTATGTTTTACATTATTATGTCTTGTATTGCTGCTATTTCCATTTTGGAATATTACAGTGGTATCAGAGCATAATCTTGGCTTGGCCTGTGCATTCAAGACATTAAGCCATTAGGAGGAGAATCTTCTCATAGAAAAGAGAAGTTGTATAGAAGAAACAAAGGCATGACTACATTATTTGGAGAAATGAAGGAAGAGAGGATCTCCCAACTTGTGAGAAATTAAGGCCCAACCACTACACTGAAAGACGAGCCTGTTAGTGAGGGTGACATCCCAAGGTGTTAAGCATGGGGGTTGGCCTAGTGGAGCATCTGAGGGTGGGGACCCTTGCGCAGTACCCCTCATTACGAAGACCCCAAACACATGTTCGCGGGCCCTACCTGCACACAGGACATTACAGCCCACCATGCTCCACAAGTCTCGACCTCAAGACCTCGGCTCTGATACCACTAGGGCCCAACCACTACACCAAAAGACTAGATTGTTAGTGATGGAGGTATCCCATGGTGTTAAGGGTGGGGGTTGGCCCACCAGAGCATCTAAGGGTGGGGAACCTTGTGCAGTACCCCTCATTACGCAGGCCTCGGACACATGACTGTGGGCCCTACCTGCACACAGGACATTACAATCAAAGTGGCCTATTACCTATGTTTGAGTCTGAAGTTAAATTTGAACTAGTGCATGGTCCCTTTCAATCTCTCAATGGTTAAGTATGACTCCTCTTGGGCTGAACAATTCCGGTCTGATATGTAAGGGTTCTGCATTTCTTCTTCTCATGACCCACCATATCTCTTTTTCTCTAGTGTCCTCATTCATCATCTAAGATATTAAAGCCATCAAATTCATATCCCCCATTGTAGGATTGGGGTCCCAAGTATCCAGATTTGTCAGCACAAGGTTGTGCACTTAAAACTGTGCCATCTTTTCCTGATCATCCATGTTAGCTTACTTGTATAAATCCATGAATTTCCTACAATCTTATAAAGGTAGGGATCCATGGGAAGCTAGAGTGTTGATTTGAAATAGGAGCCATTGATCCTTAAGGTACACAGAATATGAGTTGAAATGGAATCTGTACTAAAGGGCCTCTATGCATAAGTCTTCCATGGTGGCTACTTGTTTCCCTTTTTGCTGCAATTTCTCCTTCAGTGCTACATTCTCTGCCTGTGCCTTCTGCAACTGTTTCTTCAATTATTTCCTCCTCCCCTGGTGATTCTTCAATGATATTTGGGCTCGTGGGAGGAGTTTTTGTTTCTCTTTGACTTATCCCCTAACTCTCATCAACTCTGAAATACATAGAGGTATGCCTTTGTCTCTTTGTGCTTAGAGGAGCTAAGGTGGCAACTGCCTCTTTGTCTTGAGGGGATGTGGTGTTGTGTTATGATTCTGCTTCATGCTCACTTTCTACTATCTCTATGACTTCTATTTCCATCTCTTCTGTTTTTCCTTGGCCCTTTGTCTCTTCCTCTTATTCTTCTAGTTCTTCTCCTAGTGATGTTGTTCTGATACTGCTGCTGCTACATGCTATCAAAATACGCAACCCACTCTCAGGACTGTTGTATTGCAGGCTCCCTTCGGTCTCTTCACTCAAAAATTCCCAATTGACTAGTTTGGATGAGACAGGACCTCTTTTTATTAGATTGTGCAGCTAATTTTGGAGTGCTTATGTAACTCGGCCTCAACTCCAGTTTTCGTTAGGACCGTTGTTTCGTTCTCCCTATTAATTCATGATGGGTTGTGTGTTTCCTCCACTTGTTCTCCTCTACTCCACTTGATTTAAATTCTTTTCTTTTTCATGCCCAGGTGGCGTGACTTTGCAATTCTCCCTAGTCATAGTTCACAATGGTGGCCAGGCTAACTGGAAACCTTTCTACCCCTTAAACTCTAAGACTACAAAATTAATGATTTTTTTTTATTATGGATGCATAGTGAGGGGTGAGAAGTTATACCAGAGTTTTCATTTTTTTGTCAAGGCATTGCAAGAGCTAGAATTTGGAGACAAGCCTCTTATATGTTGCGTTCTTCCTTGTTTTCCTGAGCGAGCAACTTGTTGAATGAGAAACTCTCTAAGTGAGCTGTTGATCTTTCTTATTATTTCTTCTCGTTGTAGATGTTGCGTGGGGTTCTCAAGATTCCATGGGTAGCATTCTTGATTTCCTGGAGTCTTTTATGCAACATTCTTTCTTGTTTTTCTTTGCAGTCCATGAACAACTTTGGTTTTGAAGGAACTTCCTGATGTTTGTAGAAGTTTTTGGCTTGCTTCCTTTCGCTAAATTGTGCCTAGGAATGGAGGAATACGGTATATAGAGGTGATGGAAGAAGTTATGAAAATGAATGGAGTTAATTATGGGATGGATGGTAAAATAGAAGAAGGGAAAGGAAGATGAATGTTTCCTTGTGTTTCCATAAACCATTAATAACCTGCAAAACAACAAACATAGAAAACACAAAGATGCAGATGTATACTTTTTTGCTTTTGTTTTTGTATTTTATTTTTTTGAAAGAAATTGGGCTGCCTCCATGGAGGTTTTCAACCCACAAACTTGCCTTGGGTGCCTTAGAGAGGTTTTCACCCATGGATATTTATTTTTATTTTCTTTTTCTTTTCTTTTTCTTTCCTTTTTTTAGGAGGTGTGGGAAACTATGGAGTTTTCCATCACATACACCTGTCTTCTTATTGAATTTATGAACTCCTCCCTTGAAAAAGGCTTCTTGTACATTTTAAGTCTGTGACCATTGACAAGAAAGGGGATTTCTTCCTCATCTATGGTTATGATTTGAACTGTGCCATTATCAAAGAATTTTTCCACTGTGTAAGGTCTCAACCATCTTGTCATCAACTTGCCTTTGAAATATTTAAACCCAAAATCATAAAACAATGCCAAATCTCCTTCTTGGAAGGTCTTTTCCTTGATTTTCTTATTATGCCAGACCTTCCTTTGCATCTGAAATACCTCCGTGTGAAGAAGTGCTTGCACTATGAACTCATCCAATCCATTTAGTTGCAACAACCTCTCTTTTTGGGCATTTTATAGATCTAGATTTAATTAGATTTCCATTCTTAAAGTATTGAATTAAAACTCAGCGGAAAGTAGAGCCTTCTTAACATAGACTAGTTCATAAGGAGTGAATCATGTTCTTGTCTTCCAAGTAGTGTTGTAGGCCCAAGTAACTTCTACCAATATATCTACCCAATATTTTTTGTTGTTGCTTACAAGATTGGTGAGGATTCTCTCTAAAGCTTTGTCAGTTACTTCTACTTAGCCATTCACCTAAGGGTGATAGGCAGTAGAAGTTCTATGTTTAATCTCGCGCCGCCTCAAAAGATTCTCAATGAGGTGAGAAGTTAATTGTGCTCCGTGATCAGTGATTATTTCTCTAGGGTACCCAAACTTGTAAAACATGTTATCCCTAAGAAATTATGCTAATTTCTCCTTGGTTTCTACCTTCGCTGCTTTTTTTCCAGCCCACTTTATCAGGTATTCAGTGCAAACCATGATATACATCCTTTTTCTGGATGGTGGATCGATAGGCCCAAAAAAGTCCATGCCCCACTTGTCTAATAGCTCAAGAGCCACCTGAGGGTGCAAAGGAATCTCATCCCTTTGCGTGGGTTTCCCCATCCTTTGGCACTGGTCACACCTGTTGGTGTATCTTCTGGAATCTTGGTGAAGGGTAGGCCAATAGTATCTTTCCTGCAAATCTTTGTAAGAAGTTCTCTTTGCAGCAAATTGGCCTCCACATGGGTTGTCATGAAATGCAGAGAGGATATCAAAAAATTCTTCCTCCCTCACACATCTCCTTAGGATTTGATCAAGGCATAGCTTGAAAAGGTTTCCCAAAATCCATGTGAAAGGGGCGCTCTTTCTGATGATTCTACTCCTTTCCCCAAATGAAATATTAGGAGGGAGTCTCCCAGCAACCAAGTAGTTGGCTATATCAGTGAACCATGGTGAGAGTGTTTATATAGAAAAGAGGTGCTCATCTGGCAGCTAGTCATCCACCATTCCTTCTTCACCTGCAGGGAAAGCTAACCTGGACAAAAAATATGCAACAACATTCTCATTTCTAGGTTTATCAACAATAGTAAAATTAAATTTCTACAAAAGTAACAACCATATAATTATCCTAGCATTAACATCTAGGTTGTTCATCAAATACTTGATGGAATGTGAATAAATGTTAGTTATCCAGTTATATAATGCCTGAATTTGTTCAAAGCATGGACAATGGCTAACATCTCCTTGTCAGTAACAATATAATTTAGTTCGAATTTGGACAAGTTCTTGCTAATGAAATAAATGGCATAAGGGATTTTTTCCTCTAATTTTCCTATTGTTGCCCCTACAACTTTGTCAGATACATCAGTGCGAATGTGGAAAGGCAGAGTCCAATTTGGACCTCAGAGGATGGGGGTAGTAGTCAACTTTTCCTTAATGAGCTCAAAAGCCTCTTGAAAAGGACCGAACCAAATAAACTCAGAATCCTTGGCCAATAATCCAAATAATGGTGAAGCCATCTGTTGATTCAAATTATATGCTTATAATTTTTCAATCATGAATTTTCAACCCAGGAAGGTAAACTGATGAGATGCAGTGCAAAGTATATGCAGGAGGATTACTTTAACTGTTAATAAATTATACACACATCAACAGATGCTTCTTTCTCATGTCAATACTTGGTAGCAATGGCTATGGAGTGGCATATATCATCCCTCTACAACACTTAGGATTGCTGATATTGACCATGAAAAGATAAAGATCAAGCAAAATCAACAACTCATGCTTCTTTCCTGTATCAATACTTTGTATCAATGGCTATGGAGTGGCATATATCATCCCTCTACAACACTTGGGTTTTCTAATATTGATGCAGGAAAAGATAAAAGATGAACCATAATAAAGAATCCAACTTAAAGAGCATGAGTCCAAACATTGATAAAATGGAAAGAACTCATTAACATAAATAATTAAATCACTTAACTAATTCACAGTTTGCTGCAAGAAATGCAGAAAGAAAGCACTAGCTTTGTACAGGAATTATTAATGCATAAATGAAACAAAAATAACACACACACACTATGTTGCGGGAGTTGTGAGCGAAGGGGGCCCTCTCTCACTCACAAATCCTTCAAAAGTCGAAGAAGCTGCTCAAAAAGGTAAACAGAACATATAATATTTTATTAATCTAGAAATTATAGTCAATTACAGTCTGATATATTTCTATAAATAGCAATCCCAACCCAACCCAACCTCCTTACGAAGCGAAATACATCCAATTTATACATTTCGCAAAGCCCACATTTGGCTTGAAAAAATTAGATCACTAATCTAAGCCTACATCCAATGATAGAGATACAAATTGACAATTATGTTAAGTCTAATCCATGACTAGAAGCATGGATTAGATGATTTCTGTTGCGCGGTTGAAGTTGTTTCTCCATGTGGGTGTGAGAGAAGATCTGGATGTTTGGGTGGTTGCAAAAGAGGATTCAGAACATTGAATAGGATAGCTTCCATATGTAGCAAAATCCCTTCAAAACCCATTTATTTACTCAATATAGAGACGAGTGGAACATGGTAAACCATCGATCTAGTTGCAGGTAATTGAGGATTGCAGGAAATTAGCATATCTGCAGGAAATTCGTAACATCTGTAGGAATCTCAGGCGCATGATATGTTTGCATTATTTGCGGAACTGTTCAAATCTAGAAAATTTGAGCACGAGTTCTGGACTAGTTAGAGTGGTAAAGAAATAAAGACACATCTAGATCAAAGAATACTCGAATTTAGATAAAATGACACTTCTTATGATAATCTAACATACCTTAGTATTATGGTACCCTTTTTAGCCAAAAATAGATAACATAGTTGAACTCGGTATAATTAAAGAGTGAAAAGGGTTCAAAAATAGGGGAGGCAAGGCCTAGGATAGGTGTCAAAAATGGGTAAATTTCAGAGTTAACATCTCCCCCATACCAAAGCACTTGAATGTCCCTATGCAAGGAAAATTGAGGTAGTCCCCAAATAGAAAATCAACCTTTTTTATGGGTTGCAGTTATTGCAGCCAGATAATCTAGTTGGCCTCCACTAGGTTCTTCTTGAATATTTCCTCTATATGCTTCATTCTTCCTTTTCAAGTGGTTGATCTGGGCCCACTTATTTTTTATGATGTGGGTTGCCTTCTCATGCCACTCTTCGTGTTCTTCTGTGTCTTAATGATATTTTCCTTCAAGGTTGTGTTCTCTGCTTTCAAGGCTCGTTATGAAAGGGTATGTTCCTTAATGGTCTCTTCCAACATATGTCGAGACTTTTTCTTCAATGGAGTCACCTCTCCCTCATGATGCCCCTATGAGGATTGGGGCACACTCAAATCCTCTTAGACTTTCACGGCTTCATTCTGACTTTCCTACAGTGAAGGATCCTTAAAGGACACAATTTCCTTGTCAATTAATGTAGCAGGGTTTAACTTCTCCTTTCCCTTTTCCTAGACACAAGACTTCTCTGTATTCTTGGTAAACATTTCAGGTGGTCTCCCTTATTTTTCTGTATCTTTAATGGCCAGCCGAACAGCCTAGCTTCTGGTATATCATTTAGCAGGGGTAGAAGGCTTCTTCTACTGGGAGCCCTCCATAGTAGATTCACTGGTCACCATAACTTTGTCATCCCCATCATCTTCTTTCACCTTTGGTCCATGGGTCCAAAATTTATTCTTTGGTTTCTCTGTGGGCTTTTCCTCCCTGACCCCTGAGGAATCAAAATCTTCAAAATTCACAAAATGGTTTTCTGTCAGAAAGTCCTCCAATGAATTTTTTTGTTTCCGTAGGATGTACACCATAATAATATTCACCAGCCTGTGATGGTAGAGGTTTTCCTCTATGTGGACGACCCTCTCTTTCACGGCCATGGACATTTTGATAAATGAAATTTTTAAATAATAGGGCAAATTTAGGGGTTTGTCTTGAAAATGTCTGAGAAGCCTAATATGAAATAGGAATGCAAGGCCAAAGCGACCCTCACATGTAACATACTTTTGTAGGAAAAATAATAACTGGCGATACTTACTCCTTAAAAAATCCTTCAGAATCCCCTTACTCCAGTCGATTTTTTAGTGATCCTTATGCAGGAAAGATGCACATATTTCTTTTTTGAACCGATGGTTTTTAAACCATCACTCTCCATCTTGAAGAATTCCACATTCCCGTGCCACCAAGTATTCCATCAACCTAAAATGTATGTTTCCAACCTATGATTTATACCCATTCAAGTTTAGGGCAGAAGATTTTGTTACTTCAGAGTTATGGCTGTTGAACCTCTGGAAGAAAGGCAACCATCCTGCCTTTTCTATTCTTGCCTTGCTGCGAGGATCAACTTCAAGCAGCACGAGGCTCCGTGGCTCGAATTGGACGGGGGCTCAAAGATTAGATATGGCAGAGGAGAAAATGGACAGGAAAGTGAGGAAATAGACAGGGTAATTGAGGACAAAAGGAACAGATCAAATGCGGGTTGTGGGAATATAGTCCCAGACTTATGCAATGGTTTCGACAGCGAAAGGGACTAAATAGGAAATGTGGAGCTTTTTGAGTATCAGGTCGTGATCATGATTGCTATCATGATCCGAACTGTAGGAAATACCTCGGAAGTACAACCATCGTCGACGTGATGATAACAGGTCATGATATTAATGTCACAACGGGTCACGTCCATAAGGGTTACCAAAGCCTTAGTTATGCAAAATTTTAAAAATTAAAGCGTCATTATACCTTTACCTCGAGCATCTTATCACCGGTTGTACTTTACCACTTACCTCCAACAATCCTGTCCTCAATGACGTAAATTTCTCTTGCAATGATAACCTATTACATCAAACATATAATCCACGACCTTAACCAAATAATTATTGTTAGTACTTTATTACATGATTTTAATCTAATATTATGTTTAATGATTTTTATTTTCTTTTGTCTTTTCAGGAAACCCAGGTGCTGTTGTGCCAAACAAATGTTCTGCAGGAATTTAAACTAACTTCCGAACGTTCTCCAAGAATTAAAACTACAACTGCTGAAAATTCTGCAGAAATAATTTTTAAATACTCTTCAGGAATTGAATTGTGACTGATGAACATTTTGCAGGAATTGAAATAACTGTGAACATTCTTTAGGAATTAAAAACTACAACAACTGAACATTCCGGAGGAATTGAAGTTGAATCTGTAGGAACCAATTTCTCCACCCATTGTGTAAATTCCATTGCACATGAATGAATGAGCCGATGTTGAGTGTGTAGTGGCCTCATTGGATTACCAGATGTTGGGTACCAAATCGGGCCATCTTTATGTCCATTTATATTACCCTTTTTGACCTTTTTGTACTCATTTACCTATGCTGTTATGCTAAACTTACAATGTAAATACCCCTGACTTGTCCAATTGGAATATTTTAATTAATGAATTAAATTCATGGAGTCTTATCTATTCACGATGCTAAAACATATGTTTGATCGCAGCATGGAGAACAGGAACCTTCGCTTCAGCATTTTGCAACAGATCTGGTAACGGCCAGCCATAAGGAGGTCGTGCAACTGGAGCCACGATTCCCTAGAACTATTCTTGGACCTTTTTTCTATCTCAGATTTCTGGTGATGGTGTCATTCCAACTGATGTACATTCTGAATATGCGGTTACCATGTTTCAGGGAGATCTTTTAATCTCCCTCATTGTGTATAAAATTCAGATTGTTCTTGTGAATGGGGGTTCTCCCATAGCTATTGTAATCACCTGTTACATATTAATAAAATACCATATGTTTTGCTGCTCCAATCTTCTCCATGACTAAAGCAGCTCTGATCAGAGATCTGGGCCTGCTCTTCTAATCAGGTGTTGTGTCTTTGTGTGTGTGTCATTTAACAATTTATGCTTGTTTTTGTGGTTCTTTCCTGTTTATGATTATTGCTGAGTTCTGTAGTTATTTTAATATCCCAGCCATGTTTTGAATATTAAACTACAAACCCTTGGTTGGAACGGATTATGTGTTAGCCCCTGCATATACCTTGCGTGTTTCCTTGAAATGATATGCATCCAGATTGATAAATTAATGTCGGAATAGGGTGAATAAATCGTTCATACCTAGACACCAACATTTTGGCGTCATTTCTGGGGAGGCTACAAGGTGTAAACAACGATCCAGACCAACCAGAGGGTCAATCTCTCATCCTGGGGAGAGAACGAGTTTTCTCACTCTGCTTCAAGTCCTGAGGGTAAGTACTCTTTCTGCTTGTTTATTTTTTCTTTTCTATTTGATTTTGGGCCATTCTCTTGTCCTAGGGAGGGAAGGAGTCTTTTGACGCTCTACTCCAGGTCCTAAGTAAGATTTATTTCCTTTTGATGCTTGTGTGTTTCCTTTTTTGGGAAAACCTTAGCTTTTACCCTGGGGAGGGAGGACTCTTTTGACACCCTGCTTCAAATATGGAAGTATTAGGGCTTCCCGTGGTGTGTATCTGTTTCTGGGTCTTTTCCTAGAGAGGGAGGAGTCCTTTGACACCCTGATTCGGACCTGAAACCCTAGATTTTTGCTTTGTTAGCTTCCTTTCTTTTTGTGAGTTCTTTCATCTTGGGGAAGGAATGATCCTTTGACACCTTACTCAAAGGTTGAAGCATTATAGGTTCATACCAAGACCCTCCATCATACCAAATTTTGTATGAACAAAGAATCAAATAAGAGGGGAAGAGGGAGAGCCCCAAGGAGGGGAGGACCGGATCTGGGAAGAAAAACCTATATCCAACAGATCATAGCAAAGGCTGAATCAGAAGCATCATATCGTGCAACTGTGAGTCCAGGGGCAAGGAGAATGACGTCTGAGGGACAGTCAGTGGAGCAACTAGTCCGGGCTACGGCATTCTCTGGTGATTTGACACAATAGGTTCCTCTAGCAGTGGAAGAAATATCTAGCAGTAGACCTGATTCGGAGAATCTTGTGCTGGTGATAGCAGAGGAAGACATTGCAAGTAGAACATTGATAGGGTCAGACTACTCCAGTAAGGGAAAGGAATTTGTAGCTGAGGGGTCAAGCCATCAGGCCTCGAGAGAATGAAACGAGGAAAACATGCATCACCAAGAGACCAGGGAAGTCCTACTAAAGCAACTTGAGTTCCAGTAGTAAAGAATCCTCAGCCACCCTCCATAGAGCCTGTTGAAATCCCCATCGAGTATTGGAAGATCTTCATGGCTCCCACAACCTCCACCATCGATTTTCCGATCGAGGATCTGGGGGCTGGTGTGCCTACAAAGCCTATTCCATTGGCAGCCTTACCAAAATTTCATGGGCTCGTCTCATAAGACCCTGACACATTTCTATTTGAGTTTGACATACTGTGTCAGGGGTATGACTACACAATAGATGCCCAGAAGTTAAAAAAATTTCCTTCTACACTAAAAGGAACGGATCTGCGATGGTTCATGAGCCTTGGAGGAAAATCCATTTCCACATGGGATGATATGCAAACAGATTTTCTGGAGAAATACCAGGATTACTGTAAATCCCAGAACATCAAGGAGGAAATCTTCAAGTTCACACAGAAATAAGATGAAAGCTTGGAATATTGTGTGGAAAGGTTTAAGTACATCTTATAGAGGTCAGTTAATTCTACCCTGGATAAGGAAATTTTAAAGATTATCCTCCTTCGATCCTTTCGAGAGGACTCGATAAAACTATTGAACATTGTGGGAAAGGGAGACATCTCCAAGGAGACATTTGAAGATATTTGCAATTTATGTATTCAGTGCTCGAGGGGGCTTGCAAGGAATAAGCTTGGGATCCGATCAGCAAAGGGATCTTGCGAGGGTGTTACAAAAGCAGAAATCGGAAACCTGCTAGAAAACTTGAGGACAGATATCCTCAGCACCTTGTAAGCATAAATGGACACTCTGCAAGTAAAACAAAAGCAGTTGGAACTGGACAGGACCATTGCGATATTTTTTCCGAAGTGCGGGAAGAAGCACCCAGAAAGGGAATGCCCGCTAAATTCCATTGAGAAATGTGTGATTTGTGAGCTCAATCATACAACAAGCTCATGCCCTTCCTTGCCAGGCCTGAAAGCAGTATTTCAAGGAACAAGGGAGGACATGGAGAAACTGTACCTCATGGGATCCAGGAAGCCATAGCAGCCTCGACCACCGATGGGAAATCAAGTTATGTACCCGGATCCATCTCAGTGTTTCAATAATTGCAATATGAATCCTTAGACCATGCCTTATCCCCCCATGTGGCTGCAATACCAGTATCCACCTTGGCAACAGTGGAACCCCCAAGCCATTACAAGCTCTTCATGGGCTCGAACTTGGCGAAGGTCCCCTCCTGGTCACTTTCCTCAGCATATGCCTCAGCAGATACCTCAGCAATAGCTCCAATTACCCTCTAATGTGCCTCCTGGTAACCAGCCTCCCCGTCCTCAGCTTCTAATGCAACCTAACCCTAATCCTAACAATAAGGGAGCTCATCAAGCTGATGTTCTTAACTTTCCTTCATATAGTATCTCCACTGCAGAGTTGTATGAAATGAATTTACGATCAGGTCGGATAGTTAATGCCCAACCTCCTCCAATTATCATTGAACAACTTGATAGTGAAGGTAAGGAGGCAGAACTAATTAGTAAAGAGACAAAACAAAGTGATAGAAACCAAGAGCCTCCTGTTAAACAACAACAATCTGAACCACATTACCCAGGGAGACTACTTATGAGTAAACCAAGCCCTCAACCTGAATTTGATTTATTAGGATAATTGTAGAAATTATTTGTTAAAATTCCCTTGTTACAAGCTATGAAGGACATGCCAATCCATGCAAAGACTCTTAGGGAATATTGTTCAAAGAAACCAACAAATAAAACTAAAGATCCCCTCACTATACATGTTATGGGAAAATTATCACACTTTATGATGGGAAAATCAATGCCAGTGAAATATGGAGATCCAGGGAACTTGATTTTTACAGTACAGATTAATGGGGTAGAGATTTCAAATGTGTTGGTAAACCTGGGTGCTGCCATCAATGTCATCACCACTAAAACCATGCATGCGTTAGGTCTTCGCAATTTGAAGCATACACCTACAATATTGGAATTAGCAGATCGATCTATAGTCAAACCGGTAGGGAAGTTAGAATATGTGACAATTTCAATGGATTCATGGCATTACCCCATAGATTTCCTGGTATTACATACACAATCTTCAGTGGGTGGTCATCCCTTGATTTTGGGTAGACCATGGCTGGCCACTGTAGACGCTTACATTGGGTGTCGCTCAGGAAATATGGTTATTTATATTAGACATAACACTAAGAATTTAGTGCTATATCCACCGGCAGAACCAAATCCACCCATAAAACCAGTAGGTGGAAAGAAAGATGTATCTGCGGTAGAGGCTGAAACAGAAGATGAAGAAGTGAGACCAGTCCTTACTATTGGACAAGCCCTTCAGTTGAAAATGGAATCGGAATACGATGTGATCACTTCCTTCATGGATGATCCTTGTTTCGTTTCAGAGCCAAACCAGAAGATCCTAGAATCTATCCTAAGCTACGAGACTCAGGAAACAATGGAAACAACAGAAGGGTTAGGGGATCCACCTGCTGATAAACCCCATGAAATTGTTCAAGTGGAATTCGAACTCGGGAAAACATTGAATATTAATCCAAACCTGTCAGAATCCTAGAAGAAGCAACTTGTAGACGTTCTACGGAAACATAAAGAGGCCTTCGCCTGGGATTATGTAGATATGAAGGGGATCCATACCAACTTATGTACCATCACATATATATCAAGGAAGATTTTCATCCTATAAGACAACCTCAGAGGAGAATGAACCCTGCACTGAAAAATGTTGTGAATGAAGAGCTTCAGAAATTACTGGATGTAGGTTTTATCTATCCTATCTCAGATATCCAATGGGTCTCACCATTAGTAATGGTCCCCAAGAAGAATGGAAAATGGCGGATTTGCGTAGATTATCGAGAGTTAAATAAGGCGATGCAGAAAGACCATTTTCCCTTGCCATTTATTGATCAAGTTTTAGACACATTGGCTGGCAAGAATTTTTTCTCTTTTCTAGATGGGTTTAGTGGATATAACCAGATCCAGATTGCTCTTGAGGACCAGGACAAGACCACTTTCACATGCCCCTGGGGAACATTTGCATATCAGGTCCTTCCTTTTGGCCTGTGTAATGCTCCTGCAATAGTCCAGAGAGAAATTCTGGGAATATTCTCTCACTTGACAGATGACAATGTTGAAATATATATGGATGATTTTACTCCATATGGGGACTCATTTTTGGAAGGGTTGAAAAATTTGGAAAAAATTCTTGCAAGGTGTATACAAGCACGCGTCTCTCTGAGTACGGTAAAATGCCACATGATGATGGAAGAGGGAATCATTCTGGGACATTCACTCTCAACTGAAGGGATCAGGATGGATCCAGCAAAGATAAAGGTAATTCTGCACTTCCCAACACCTAAGACGCCCACACAGGTATGCAGTTTCAATGGTTGTGTTGGTTACTATAGACGTTTTATAGAAAAAATTTCAAAAGTAGAACACCCATTGTTTCAATTACTGACAAAAGATTCAGAATTTGTGTGGTCAGATTACTGTTATGCAACCTTTACAAAAATTAAAGAATTAGTCTATAGTGCTTCGATCCTTAGAGGGCCAGATTGGGCATTACCTTTTCACATTCATACAGATGCCTCTCAAACAGCAATTGGTGCATTATTGGGACAACAAGAGGATAAGGTACCTTATGTAGTCTACTATGTTAGTAAAAATTTGGCCCCTGCTGAATTAAAATACACAGTGACTGAGAAAGAGTTCCTCGCTATCATTTATGCCATCAATAAGTTCCGGCACTACATTACCGGGTACCCTACTTTCGTGCATACTGATCATGCAACCATCAGGTATTTAATGAATAAACCTGTTACCCCTAGTCATATTACAAGATGGTTTTTGCTACTACAGGAATTTGATATTACCATAGTAGATAAACTAGGGAAGGACAAGGTGGTTGCAAATTTTTTATCTAGGATAGAACATGATGGTAAGGATACACCAATTGAAGATAACTTTCCAGATGAGCATCTTTTTGTAGTTTCTGCTAACATTCCATGGTATGTAGATATTGCTAATTATCTTGCTACAGGTAAAGTGCCTCGTCATCTATCCTATAAGGAGCAATGGAAGATCATTCATCAGAGTACCCGATATTCATGGATGGTAGGATATCTCTTCCATATAGGGGTTGACCAGCAGATTTGGCATTGTGTGGCAGAAGATGATATTTTTGAGATATTAAAAGTTGCACATGACGGACCCTATGGAGGACATTTTGCAGATAAAATAATGGTTCATAAGGTGCTACAAATGGGATATTACTAGCCCTCCATATTTCGTGATGCTCAGGATTATGTTCGAAGGTGTGATAGTTGTCAACGGATGGGACAACTAGGGAAAGCAGACGAAATATCTCTTTAGCCCCAGATAGTCCTGGAATCGTTTGAGAAATGGGCCATTGACTTTGTTGGGCCCTTAAACCAACCTTATCATCAGGAAGCTTACATCCTAGTCTGTACTGACTATGTAATTAAATGGGTGGAAGCTAGAGCAGTCACGAGAGCAACAGAGCAAGTAGTGGCAGATTTTGTTTTTGAAGAAATATTTGCCTGGTATGGGACTCCAAGGGAAATTGTATCAAATGGTGGATCATAGTTCACATCTCATATGATAGGAAAGTTGATGCAGAAATATGGGGTTAAACATAGAGTGACAACCCCCTATCATCTGCAAGCAAATGGACAAGTAGAAAGCACAAACAAGGTATTCGAAAATATCTTGACAAAGACAGTAGCAAGCCATCGCCGAGACTGGGCACAGAAACTTCAAGAAGCTTTATGGGCATACAGAACAACATGGCAGAAAACAACAAGGTTTTCTCCGTTTGAATTAGTCTATGGGAAATTCCCCTTGTTTCTGGTGGAATTTGAGATTAGTACACTCAGAACAGCTCTAGAAGTAGGCTTAGATATATTAGAAGCACAGAAACACCGACTGGAACAACTGAACGAGTTGGACGAGATTTGAGTAGTAGCTATCCAGAAAACTACTGTTGTTCAACAGCAGAGAGTGAAATGACAC